>BMAO01010404.1:0-37777 GCA_019973975.1 Trichonephila clavata
ATTAAATAAAATTAAATGTAAAAAAACTTTTTTAAGAACAAGCTTTTATTTAAACGCGCTAAAAAGAATAAAATAAACTTTTCCTTTAAAACTTTTTTTACTATCAACTTATAACGTCATTACACAATTTATATGATATAAAAGCTTGTCGCAATATTTAAGTACTCATATTTACTTAGTTTGAATTTTTAAAAACCAAAATCAATCAGGTCAAGTTATTTATTTTACTTGTTTATCTACACAGGTAAATCTCGCGACAAGCTTTTATATCATATAAATTGTGTAATGACGTTATAAGTTGATAGTAAAAAAAGTTTTAAAGGAAAAGTTTATTTTATTCTTTTTAGCGCGTTTAAATAAAAGCTTGTTCTTAAAAAAGTTTTTTTACATTTAATTTATTTTTTACTTTTTAGTTATCGCTGGACAGGTTTCTCAGCCTGTTCAACTCATTGAACGCTGGTTCGCCATCCCTGGTTTAGCTGAATTAATTCTCGCAAAATGGTATTAGACTAAAAACACAATTTTTTTAAATCCGTAATTTTTAAGCAATTTTTTCAATCTTCATGCAGATTTTGGCTAACATTGTTCTACACACGAAAAAAAAGGTTTAGTGAGATTATCTTCATAAATGACAAAGTTATTAAATGTTTAATTAAAATTTTGACTATTTTTGAAAAACTTAAAGAATATATTATTTATTTGAAATATTTTGAAGATAAGGGATGTATTTCTCTAACATATTAGAAGAAAATTTTAATTGTTTATTAAAAACTTCAAAAGGCATTTAAATATTTGTATTAATCAATAAAATGCTTAAGACTAAAAACGCATTTTGTAATCAAAAAAGAAAGTTTTATCAAATAATGATAATTTTTTGCTGGACATTGAATATCTTCTACGTAAGAATCTATTTTTTTTAATTGCTCAGATCATCTTTAGAAACTTGATTTTGAAAAAATCAATAATTAAATTCAAATAAAATTAACAGATTCTATTTGTAATTAAATTTAAGGACACATGTCGTAGTGTGTGTTTAGATTACTGGTGATAAAATGAGGTATATTTAAATTACTCGTAGGTTTAAAATTAGAAAATTTCTTTAAGAAATTACTTCATTTTATTGTAAAATTATTTTTTTAATCGAAAATATATTGCATTTCTAGATAATATTTTTCTCTTATTGTTTTCCTAGCGGATTCCTTTTTGATGGGTAAGATACATTAAAAAATGATCTTTCCGATTCTGTAATTATTTTTTGTCTGAGTTTCATAGATTAAAGATAGATAAATTATTTAAAGAATTTCTTCAATACTCCATCTCAATTTAACTTGGCAGCGTTGAGAAAGGTATACAATGTACCAATCTACTTGAAAAAATAGCTCTACTTTTTTGTTTTGAATTTAAATCCAAGGAAATAGATAGAAATTTGTAAAAAAAATTGCATACGTTGTAGAAAATTAGATTGTTTCTACGTTGTAGAAATGTAATTATTTTTTAGACAAAGTTAATTAATACTGTCAATAGCGCAACGTTATGAAATTCCAGTTTGGCTGAAAACCGATTTTCGACGCCAACTTTTGTCATTGTTGTAACAATAAAATTATTACAACAATGCAGATATATCCAAGTTGGCGCCCCAAAACTATTTTAACGTTTTTAATTAATATCTTTTTAATTAATTGCAATATCGGAATATAAATGGTCAAAACATGCATTGTCATCCAAACTAAACGTGTATACAAAATTTCAGCTCAATGGGAGGAAGATATCAGCTTCAAAATTGGAGTTGCAAGATTCCACCCGAACAAATTACATACATACATACATACATACATACATACATACATTGTAAGTTAAATAAAAGCTTTTAATAATAAAAAAAATAGCCCTTTTTTTTTTCCATGAAAGTTACTAAGCGTAAAATTAGAACATGACCCGACAGCTTTATAATTGACAATCCAGAAAGAAATACACTATTCACTAATTAACAGGTCAATTCCAAAAAAATATGATTAAAATGTAAATCGAATTCTAAACGTTTATTTTTTTAAGAGAAATCAAAAGCAAATAGTTTTTTTTTTTAATGAAGAGAGATTCCTTATATTGATACCTCATTAAATTCAAAATGATTTTTAAAAAAATGAGTATACAGAGCCAACATATAAAAACCTTACTTTTTATAAAGTATGTAACGTTTGATTCCAAAGCCATGTTTTCTTCGATGAATTACTTACGCAAAGCCAAAAGATAAAATTCACAAAAAATACTTGAAATTGCTGATTTTGCAATTTCTCTCTGTATGTATAACACAAGGAATATAAAATAAAATTTTAAAGTCAATTCCTACTTAGGTCAACAAAGAAATATTTTATTTTAAATACTAGTATATTAAATAATTACAGTTTATATAAATATGTATATACATGATAGAATCTCAATATTAAGTCGCAAGATAAAAAGCGATGGATTTTCCATTTTCCTTTCTATATATGTTGTAGGACCATTAATTTTGTTTGTTACTATTTATTCATTCATAAATCACATTCTCAGGAATTAGGCCATCACAGGTGAGATTTGAACCCACGACCTTTGGATTAGAAGTCCAACACACTATCCATCACGCTAAAAGGACACAACGAGCGATTTTTCCTTTTTCTATATGGTGTTGGACTATTATTTTTGTTTGTGAATATTTATTCATTAATTAATCTTAATTTTTTTTTAATAAATTTATTTGCAAAACTCCTCATGCTCTACATAGCATAACATGAGGCTTACGAATTAATATTTGAAAAAACTGTATTATCAAGTGTCATCCACTACAAGTTTTTAAAAATATATTTGAATTCTAATGTATGAATAGAAAGTATTTTATTAACGATTGGAAATTTGAATAAGATATATACACGAGGGTGAGTCGGAAAATAAGTTTCCTGAGACGACTGTGGTCAGAGTTGAGTATGAAAGTCAAAGCATAGAATGAGGCATTAAAGGTAAGACGCAAGTTTATTTTTCCCACACAAGTACATAGAGACATTTGTCCTACCGCTCGATAAGCTTCAAAAACTCTTGTAGGAAAACTCAGGGCTTTGCATACGGAAGAGCCGTTTACTTTTGCGTGGAGGTTCGAACCATCAATTCTACGCGGTACTGTGGCATTCTGTTGAAATTGAAACAGGCGATTCAGAAAAAGCGGCCTGGGCTTCTCAAATTTGGCGTTATGTTGTTGGATAGCAATGCGAGAACACACTCGGCGACGGCAACGCAAAACCATACTGCAACTCTTGGTTGCGAGCACCTACACCATACAGTCCTAATCTCACACCAAATGACTCATCTGTTTCCAGCTTTGAAGAATCTCGCGTGAAGGCGCTTTGGAAGCAATGCTGAAGTCAAACAAAACGTTAAATACTTCTTCCGTATGCAAAACCCCGAGTTTTTCCTGAGTTGCTTTTTAAAGTTTATCAAGCGGTATGACAAATTTCTCAATGTACTTGGTATTTATGTGGAAAAATAAAGTTAGGTCTTATCTTTAATGTCTCATTCTATGTTTTGACTTTCATACACAACTCTGACCACAGTCGACAGGGGAAACTTATTTTCCGACTCACCCTTGTGCATACAGGGAGATTGTGAACTAATACTAGGAATTGAAAAAGTTTTTCTTGGTGATTTAATACATTTATTTATCTCACACAGGAGAACAATGATAAAAAGGTATAATTAGTCACGTTCAATACTATATTTATGCTTCCGTATCCGCCTGAATATCTATCAGCACTAACTCCATCGAAAATGGCACCCACTAAACTGAATTTGAAATTAGGCTGTAACGTCACATGCATTTAAGAAATTTGTGTATTACTGATGGACTGTGCAATGGGCACAAAATTGGGAAAAAAACTATTCAAAAGAATATATTGCAGTGTGAAATTTCATCAGGAGATAAGAAAGGTGAAAAATTGTATGTACACCAAGCATTACACTTAACACTCGAAGGAACTTGGATATGTCATTCGTACTGAAACTTAAAGAAATTCCATGTAAGTTTGTCATGGACTATTAATAAATCACAAGGGCAAAGGTTCGAAAAACTCGGTTTATGTGCAGTATTGAAGGAAACAATATTTACTCATGGACTATTGCATGTGTCCAGGTCAAGATGTAGAAGCAAAGACGGAATAAAAATTCAATGCAATTTAGAGGATAAGGTGATTAGAAACATTAATTTGGTGGCTCTTCCAAAAACAAAGTACAAATCAAAATGCGGGGCTGAAGACTTGATCTTGATTATTTTTTCTCGCTTACAATAGATTGGGGGGGGGGGGACTAACCCACATACTCGGCTACAGCCCGCAACTATTTTATTGGAAATCATATCAAAATATATGTACAATACTGTAATAATAATAATAGCGGTAACTATTTATAGTATGCGAAACTATTTACAGCGAATTGGCAGCGCTGCCTACATGGCTGAAGGAGTGGTGACGCCACATTTTTGAAAAAAATAGAATTACATAATACATATAAATTACAGTTTTACAATTTGCGCAATGAGTATCAACAGTTGTATAATTTGTACAATGGGGATTGGTTCGACTTTAGTTTTTCTAATAAATCTTATTATAATTTTATACTTAAGCTAAAAAAGTAAAAATATTTTAATATAATTCAATAACATTTGCATTCGTTCTACATATTTTAAACATTTACAGAACATCATGCATTCCTGAAACCGTCTGCCATTTCATTATCATATTACACAAAATGTACTATGTAATATTCCCAAGAGAGAAAGCTTCGCTTACACCAGCAGAACTTGTAAGAGAAAAAAAAAGTTTTCATACATGAAACACGATACAAAAAGACAAAAATAGAATAACCATTTATTTGAATGAAATGCACTAGAACATTGTTCTTTTTTTTTTCTTTTTATTACCGAAATAGAAATCCTTTTTCTGGAATATTCTATTTGTATTCTAAAACAAATATTCGAAATAAGCTGAATATACTTTGGCTCTGTTCCTTCTATACAAAAGATAAAATTGTAATGTGTATAACATTAAACATTTTTAAAATCTGGCAATGTAAAATGGAATTTGATTCTCTTACGTTAGTCACTTAATAGCCAATAAGAGTGAAGAAAAACATGGGTGGGTGTGCAGTTAACAGTAAAATGATTACTTTTAGAGAGCACAATTTAAATCAGTTGAAATTTTTATAATGCTACGGTATTGTTCGGTCAACCAGATGCAGGCGATGATATATCGCCAAATCCTGCTATTAGTACCAGATACAAAAAGTATCGCCAATTGCAACCATTCCCCTTCATTCGTCGCGCGATTTTTAAATAGTAATTCAATAAAATTAGCAATATATCAGTAGAGGGGGAGGGGTACCCCAGTACACCTAATGGCGAACCAACCCCTTTGTACGAATTATACGACACTCATTGCTCAAATTCTAAAACTGTAATTTACATGTATATTATGTACTTCTAAATATATTACAGCATTACGAAAAACTCTTCTTATATAGAGCATATTTTGTGTCATTTTATCTTGTGCAACATTTGTTTCATTTTAAAATAATGTAATATCTAGATGTTTAATACTTTCTTTTATATATAATAAAAATTATAATATTCACAAGTAACGCTGTCCCTTACATTATAATGGCGTTTCAATGGAAACTTGGCGAAATACTGGCGATACAGCCAAGTTGGCATTTTTGGGCACTTATAATTACTGGAGAAACCCATATCATCACGGTCTATGAAGAAAGCGGATTTTTCGAGAAAGAGCTGGGTGAGTGAATATCAACTTCGCACTGTTCAGCTACTCGAGGGCTTTTGGCGATGGAACTCGTAATTTTGAACCACAGTCAAGTGACGAGGACGACACATGAGCTGGAACCCCTTCTCCTAACTACCACATCACACCAACAGGAGGACGTTTGAGCTCTTGACAGATTCAACATGCATCGCTTCCCTACACGGCGCGTCTTCTGCGATACTAGGCTCGAACTCATGGCATGCTAGTCACGAGTCCGTGACCTTGACCTCTAAGCTACCACGGCCACGAGAACGTGCTGGAAGATAGGGGTTAGGGATCTCCTAGGAAAATCGTTCTTGGCGCTCCTCTTCAGTTAAATTCAACTTTTTACGACACACTTTTCCTTTCTCCACCTTATGAAAAAATAAATTTATAGCATCACGAAAAGCTTCATATAGAGTTATAACAAGTATATTTTATTTCTACACATTTTGTGAATCGTTTCTTAACGTATTTTTAAAAAAAATAATAAATAAACCAAATAAAAATTTGAGTAAAATTATTTTTCTTAAATTTATATTGAAATAATGTATTTAAAATGAAAACCAAAAAAACTTCTTTGAGTTGCCAACTTTTACAAGAAACAACACGAATCAAGAAAAAATTTTAGAAAGTATCCCTTATGAAAGAAAAAAAATCTCCGTAATTTTAAAGAGCTGGAAAACACAAAATGACTGTTTCTAAATTTCTCTGAAGTTAGGCAACTAAATGTCTGCAATTCTAATGAACATCAGATTTTAGGAAATAATATTTTCGAAAAGAAACTGATTGTGGTAGGCAAGTATCGGTATGGTTTCAATTCTCAGCCATCTTTAAAAAAAAGGGTTTATTAAGATAAATATGATTCAACCCAACTTCTTTTGTAAATTACAGCTAGTTATTTTGTTGCGTGATTTCAAAATCTTGTAACGTGAGGAAATATTACTTTCTAAAGCTATAGGTAACATGCGATGCTAGAGACTGTAATAATACATTTACTGAACAACAAAATTCCTGTCACTAGACTGAATTTTAGACGGAAAACTAAAAATGTGGCAAAATGTCACGTATCACTTTAGATTTTTATTCTATTCGCAACTACAGAAAATATTAATATCTTAGAAAAAGTACCTGTCAAAGTAATAGACTATTATTTACAGTTATTATTAAACAAGTTTTTAAAACTAACTATTTTTTGTTTTATGATGACATCAAGAAAGGCTATTAGTTTAAAAGAGAGCAGATTGTTTCTATGTGACAAAATGGCGTGAAAGTATCTGAAATTTCAAAAAACACTTACAATATCAAACAGAAGTGTAATAAAAATATACAAAGCATATTTAACTAAAGGTAACAAAAGCTTATATATAGGGACATGGACAAGAAATGACAAAAAGTGATGAGAGGAAATTGAAGTGAATTTTGAAGGAAATAGGGAAAGCAGACGATTGACAACTCTACAAATTGCAAAGCAATTCAATTTAAACTCGGAAACACAAGGAATTTCCACTAAACAATACTAAGAGAACTAAAATTTCTTGAGCTTGAAAGTCGACTGCGAAAACCTTATTTGTCAGCTTTAAATAGAAGAAATCGCTACGTATGGGCTAAGGAATACAAAATCTGAGTGAATGAGTATTAACTTTACCCTATTTCCACACGAGAGCTTTTGGAGACGGACTTCATAATTTTGAACCATGGTCAAGACACGAGGATGACACCAGAGAGCTGACACCCCTCTCCTAACTTCCACAACACACCAACGGGAGGACGTTTGAGTCTCGACATATTTAACGTGCATCGCCCTCCCCTATGCACGGCGGGTCTTCAGCGAAATAGGCTTGAACTCATGACACGACAGCCGAGTCCGTTAACTTGACCACTAGGCTACCAAGGCTACGTGTACGTTATGAGAGCTCAGATTGTTTGATTATGAACATCACCCTTAGGAACAGCATGATATCTACGCGTATTCATTTTTTAGAACTCTTAGGGTTTTATTTATCGCCAATATGATTGCTATAGTACGTAAGAGCCACCAAGGTCACCAATATGGTTGCGATAGTACGCAAGTACCACAGAGATCGCCAATATGGTTGCGATAGTAAATAAATACCACAAAGGTCCCCAATATGGTTGTGATATTTCTTAAGTGCCGCCAAGGTCGCCAATATGGTTGTGATAGTATGTAAGTATCGAGAAACAAAAGGAAAGCGATACGTCCTAAATATAAGTATGATCAATGATTGGGAAAATCTAACATGAAATAAAAGAAATGGAGCTAAACATTAGCTTTCTAATTGCAAAACAAATTTAAAACCACTTTTTAAACCTTTTACGTGACTTTAAATATGGAAAAAACTGCATCACATAATACACATCACGATTTTCCTACATTGCTTAACACACAATTAACTTTCGTCAATACAAAAACACCCAAGCCCCGTCACATTAAAAACTAATCAAAAAGTTTCTGCCAATCGTACACAACGAAATTTCTATAAAACACCGAATTAAGAGCGAAAACATTCATTAGAAACAAAACAAACAAAAAGCACCGCGATATTGCTCAAGTTAGAGGATAAAAACATAAAAATACAGTCCTCTCGTAATAGCTGACTCAGTCTAGACGGGATGATGCGTTGCTAAGCAACGGGATGTTTCCTTGTCTAGCTAGTAGTCGTATACAAGAGTACCACGGATATGTGAAGGCGGGAGAGTTAAGTCTCCCCCCCCCCTTAGTAGATGATGGGTTTAATAATCACATCCCTGTTTTCTTATGACATTTCGAATTTATATCTGGGCAGCTGACTTTTGATTTAGATGCACCAGAAGGAGGGGATTGTTTGAAGGGGGATTTCGAATACGAATCGCAATGATATATTGGAATTGAAAAAGAGGAATGAATTACGCTCGAATCATTTCGAATTTATTCGAAGTCTAGAAAGTGAAACTTAATGCCACGTACCGTGGCGCTGAAAATACTTCCCAGAATTGAAAATGTTTATGGTTTTTTACGCAGTTTTTCCTCTATTACAGTTACCATTCTCTTAAAAATGTGCATTAAACAATATTATATATAAATGAGAAAAGCGACTCACTAACTCATCACGATATCTCTGGAACTATTAGAGCTTTAGTCTTGAAATTTGGTAGGGGTGTTCCTTTCATGGAATAGAGTTCCTTTTAAAACCGGTTTTACGAAAATAAACCTTCAAGGCCATTTTCGGAGGCTTAAGGACGTTATAGATTTTTTAAAAAATAGAACTTTTCGGAACTCTTAGATGCGCATACTAGAAATTTTGTAAGCATATTTCTTTTGTTAAATAGAAATCCGCTAAGAACGGATTTTACGGAAATTGCCTCCTATGTTGATTGCGGATAGTTACTGGGGCGTATAGATATTTAAAAAATTCGTTTTCAAACTACTAGACCTACAGAAATTAAATTTGGTATGCATGTTTCTTTTCTTGGGTTGAAATCCGCTAAGAGCGGGTCTTTCTGAAATCAACTCTTAAAGGGGGTTACGGGGCTCATTCATAAAAAAAATTTCATGTTCTAACTATTAAAATTTAGCAATGAAATTTGGCAAGCATGTTTATTTTGCTGAGTAGAAGATGCACTAAAAATGGGTTTTGCGGATATGCATTTGTCGAAGTTTGGAACTGCACGAAGGAAAGGATTGAATAGTGGGTTTAAAATACTTTTGTAGTGGTAAACCAACACCTATATAATTTTTAATAGAAACTCTTAAGCAAAAGATACTTTTTACACAGTGATTAATAAAATTGATTTGATCAAACTCATTTCATTTTAATACATAGAGTGAGTGAGTGAATATTAACGTCGTGCTGTTCAGCTACACGAGGGCTGTTGGCGACGGTCCGCGTAATTTTGAACCATGGTCAAGTGACGCGGACGACACCTGAGCTGGCAACCCCCTCTCCTAACTACCACACCACACTAACGGGAGGACGTTTGAGCTCTTGACAGATTTAACGTGCATCGCTTCCCTACACGACGGGTCTTCAGTTGTTGTTGGTAATGCCAGCTGTCTAACGTAGTCAGATCGAGGCCCACGAAATTCATCATGGCATCGGGCTATATAGTACGCCTGTCGTTAGCCTTAGCTTTGAGCAACATGCAGGTGACAGTACGTTTTGGCTCGGTTCCACTCCAATTTTGAGGGAGAACACCCTGGGAGTGGTCAGGGGTTTTCCACCTCTCTTCCCCTTCCACCAACCCCACGAGAGGACTTGCAACTCGACGGCTATTTAGAGTACCCCCATGTCGCGAAGGCACTATACATTTACAAACATCCATGTCTTCTCCGGGATTCGAACCCAGGCCCTACGGCACAGCAGCCAGCGTCGCTAACCATTATACCGGATGGGGTCTTCAGTGGTAGGATCGAACTCGTGACACGCTAGCCATGATCCTATGCCTAGACCACTTGGCTACCGCGGACACACTTCATTTTAATTATGTGAACATCACCCTATATATATAATTACTATCTGAAAAAAATTATTATTGAAGAATGTTATGAAAGGTTATTAATTCGATTAAGCCAAATCTTAATTAAAAAGTGGAGGGAGGTTGGGAGTCATTACTTTAAGAAAACAAAATGGACCAAACGTGGGAATTTGATCCGTAATAACTAAAAGCACAGCACGCATATTTTTTGAAAATATATCCAGTTACTCACCAATAATATTAGAAATATCCCTATTCGAAAATAGCACAAAATACCACAACAGAAGCCTGAAGCAATGGTTTGAAGAATGATTAAATTTTTAAAGAAATCGAATTAAAATCGTCCGAAATTAATAAGGTTACCGAGGAGGGAAAATCCAACTAAAATTTACTATAATATACGTCTCTCATCCCCATAGCAACCACATTACCACACGATAAAAATGTATTATAATGTTATCGCTCATCTTGGCGAACATAGACAACTAAGCACTTTGCATTCCGATATCTAGTACCAAACTTTAAATCAAAAACAAAATAAAACAAGCATAATTCAGTCATATATATATTTCAACGTAAAATAAAATTAAGTTGTAATCAACTGGGAATCCGCTTTTGAGAGGCGTTTTCTAACCATATCATAATTGTTTTTACCATATTTTCCCTAGCATCATCTCGAGAAACAATGCTCATACTCGTGTGTAGAAGATTCAACTGTTTATGTTTTTTATGAAATTTTCACTTTCTCTAATTGTGGCTTCATTCATGGAATAAAAACTTGGCAACTTTTGTAATTCTTCTCCCCTTATGTAGACCAGGCATGTCAAACTCTTATGATATTACGGGCCGCAAATTCTATTTTACATTAAGAAGAGAGCCGCATGTTTTTAATAATAAAAACAAATTATAAATAAATTCGAAATAAATACAGGCGTTTTGTTTAATAATAGCAAAAAAGTATAATGAAAAAAAAAAAACGTTTAGCGAATTCTATATATCTTACTTTTATTTTGCTTCGATTTGTTATTTTATTATATATTACTGTGTACCACTATATTGGCCGGGCCGCGAGGTTGACACCTTAGATGTATATGTGGGATCTACAATTTTAGTTTTTTCTAAAGTTGACTTTAAATTATTTTATTTCTTTTAGCTTGGTAAAACTCCTAAAACTTTAACAAAACTATAAAAATTCTACAAAGACTACAATTATTTATCAATAACCACACAGTAAATAAGTTAAAAATTTCATATAGAAAAATACAATGATGGAAACTTTTCAGCACCAAATCACATGAACAGAAAATTTGAATGTTCATGCAAAATATATAGGGAGTCCCCATTTTTTATTAAAATATATGGAATTCAGAATAAAATAGATGTAAAAAGACAAGAAAAATAAGCGTCAATGTTACTAAACGAGCAAAGTTAAAAACAATACTGCAGCAATTTTAAAACCTGTAAATCGGATGATATGTTTATTTTATTTATATTTTAACTTTTACACTCTGGCACATTCCGTGCATAAAATGGACCTTCAATAAAGTCAGGACTAGAATTTGAAATTGGTCTGAATATCGCCAGTTATCGAAATACACAAGTCAATTTCTGGCATTGTGGACGATATACTGTATGATTCAACACTTTGTTAATGTTAAAGTATATGCAATATATTTCTTGTATTCCACTTTAAACTTTAATACTCCCGATTTAAGAATTTTTTAAAAACAACTTTATTATATCCTGCTCTAGATAGGACAAAAAAGGATTTGGAGACTCAATATTTTTTTTATTTTGAGACAATAATCGTATCGCAGACATTTATTACTACTTAATAAAACGAGCATCAAATTACAAAATGAATAATAAAAAGTTCAAAAACTCACAGAACCAATCAAAATGGCCGCATAGAAGCATCATAAGTAGAATCCACTGAGCTTCCACTAAATTAAAAGTTTTAATTTTAGTTAAACTAAATGGATTGATTGTTTGTAACACTAAAAGTAACACGGGAGCAGTTGGCAACAGATCTCATAATTATGAATCATGATCAAATGACAAAGTCGAGACCTGAGCTGGCATCCCCTTCTTACCTCCACATCACAACAACGGGAGGGAGTCTCGACATATTTAACGTGCATTGGCCCCTTCTGTACGACAGGGCTTCAGCGGTGCTATCAGCCGCGTTTCACAATAGGCCTTATATGGATGAAATCCAGCCCATTAAATCTCCTTCACACCAAGTTATTAAGGTACGAACGGAAAAGGTCTGGACAATCATAGGCCTTTTCGTGAGGCCTTTCGTCATATTTTCTGTCTAAGTATCAGGTTTATAGAATCAACTATTATCTAGATAATTATTCAGTATATCCGGGAAGACACTCTCAATCAGTTCCTTTTTTGTCTGAACATCAGTGCAGAAATTGTCTGGAAATCTGATCATTATGTATTGGGATGCAGTTCTACTTCACCGTTTCTAATATCCAGCACTCAGAAAATATTTGCGCCGATTGATCATCTTGCAATTGTACTCGCAAGTTTATGGTCAATCGAAGTGTCTCGACATTTCGCCATAAAAACGATTGTTTTAAACATGCATTAATCTCATGAGCAAAAGTAGTCTGTCGGAAATCACCATACAGTAGTAGGATAGCACCCGAATATTTTTTTCGTTGCCGTTTAAATATTGTAAGGTTCTACGTTATGTGCTTTGAGTGAATGTTTGTGGGTTATGGTACATTTATCCCTGATTATGGATAAACTCCTTTGAAATACGGTTACCATTCAGCTTCTTTTTTTAATGTTACAAATTGTGTCTGGCTTTCTATAAATGTCTAATGGCAGCTTGAATGCTGAATGAGTAGGTTGTCCATCATCTAACAAAATGACAATATCTAAAGATGCAATTGTTAGTGCAGTTTTCTGTTTGGATTACATTTTCGCAAGGGTGCGCTTGCAAGTTCAGTAGATGAAAAGAATGAAAATCAGGATGCGAGACTCGAACGCAAAGCCATTCGACCTTATTCCAGCAATATCCAACATAGTCACGGGAGTATCTGAAATCCGAATCCAGATTCTCGTTCCCCACCTCAAGCATCCGATGCCCATTTTCGGCGTTCCTACTCCTGCAAGTTCAGTCCCTAAGAAGGATGAGGGCATTACTTTCTAATGATCTTATCCAGCAAAGTTACGAGAGTTTCTAAAATAAATTTCAAAATCTTGTTTCCCACATAGAAAAACACCAGGAAAACACTTTTCACACCCTAGTAATTTTAAGGAAAACCTCTATCAAGGTTCGCGTAAAATACGGTCGTTTAGAATTATTTCGCACAGTTACGGGAATTTCTCGAATTGGATTGTATATTCAGATCGGCAGTCCTGAAATACACCAGCGACTCACTCTTTGTCCCTACGTCTGCAAGTTAGGCCGGTACCGTTGCCCACGTATATTATGGCCGTCCGGCATTATCCGGCAAAGGTACCGGAACTCCTAAAAAACAATTTCAGATCTTCATTCCCCTCCCCAAAAAGGCACACGCGACTGACTTCCGGTGCCCCAACGCGTGCAAGTCCAGCCGCTAGAGGTACTAAAAATCCACACGCGGGACTCGAACGTAAAGCCATTTCACATAATCCCAGCAATATTCGGCAAACTTATGGGAATTTCTAAATTCCGATTTCAGATTCTCGATCACCATCCCGAAATACACCGAAAACGCACATTTTCCGCTCCAAGACTTTTAGGGTAAGCTTCTGCCACGTTCCATGCAAAGATGGTCGTAACGAATTATCCGGCAAAGTTACGGCAATATCTCGGATCGGATATCAAATTCGGATTGCTCATCTCGAAATGCACCAGAGACTAAGTTTCCGCTATCTAAAACTTTTAAGGTAAGCCCCTGGCGACGGTGAGTCTAAAATACGATTGTCCGGCATTATCCGGCAAAATTACGGGTATAATTGAGAACCGATTTGAGAATCGGAATCTACACCCCGAAACAAGTCAGGGATTCACTTTTCGTGCACTTTGGTTTACAAAATTCACTTCCGCAGAAATATGCGCATTGCGACATTTTGCGAATTTTCCCGTTTCCCGGATTCTTTACATTTCCAGTAATAAAAAAATGTCATTAATTGAGATAAAAACTATTCTATATTTTAAGTTGGGCGAAATGACACACAATATGCAAAATTATGTTAAGATCGATTGAGTAGTTTCGAAGTTCATTGTCTGTGACATGTAATATATATATCACAAAATACTTATTTCAAATAAATAATGTACTTAATTATATTAATAAAAAATTTTAGTGAGAAGGATATTGTGAGCCGCGTTTTTCTTTTATAGGTGCTGTTACTTCAGGTGTTATATTTGTGAAATCTACGGTCCTAATTCCGGTTCTTCCTTTCCCAGACGATTTCTGAACGAGTTTTTGAAAAAAAGAGCTGAAAATGTGTTCTTTCACATAAATAAATAGTTAGAAATGGCATCAGAACTTTCAGAGCTTTCGTGGATAGCTCAGAAAAAATGTCCCGCAAATGGCCTAAAAAGTTTGGAAGAGACTTATTCTTGTAATCCAATTTCAAAGCTCCATCAGGGGAAATTTCTATCAGTTGTTCTTTAATGATATGATACCATCCAGTTTAAACACATCTACTGCAAACGGTATTTAATCTTTACACATGTCCACACATGTTTGCACATGCCTACTATTTTTTGAAAATATTACGTTGTAGTAATGGTTATGTAGTTGCAAACAACAACGAAAACACTGATTTAATGTTCTTGATCGAAATACGTGTTTTAGTCAGTGGCGTAACAGAGAATATTAGGGCCCCCTGCAAGGTCAGGTTTGGGGCTCTTAGCAGGATCTTACAAAGGATTGCAAAACCATAACATTAGGATTTGAGCCAATCTGTGATACGGGAGTTGCGGAGAGGTTACCCCCCTGATTCTAGTAGAGTTTTTTCATTGGAGGCAATTTAGTGATCTTGTTACGGGTCTCTATTCGGAATTTTTCAACTAACAATCTTCTAGGGGAAAAGTGGCCTTTAAAATGTATTTTATTGAAAATCTTCCTGCGAAGAAGAAGATGTGAGTTGTGACAGATCTATACACGGTTCCACTAATCCCTTCTTATATCTTTAAGGTAAATATTTATTTCAACCAACCTTCATCGAGTAAGGGAACGTGATTATGTAAATAAGGTATGTTATATAAATTCTGTTTTCGTGAGTTGGCGGTAAGTTGTTGACACGCTGAAGTTGATACGTTGGAGTGTGCAAGTAGCAGTTAACATAAAGAGGGAGAATTAGTTGTTAATTGAAGATTGAAAAGGAGTGGCATTAGTTAAAGATTACAGAGCGTGGAGCCTACGAGATAGATCAAGCCGAAGAGAGTACCTGCAAGTTTCCAGTGTAGGATCCGATGCATAGAAAGATCAGGTACTGTGCATTTGATATAGAAGAAGCTAGTTTATTCGTGTGCGACGTAGTTATATTTGAGCGTATTTAAGCTGTCTAAGATTCAGTTGAGGGTCTGTGGTAGTGTCCCCTTGTTGTAGAATCTCACCTCCGCACTCTACTCTATTTCAGCTACCTTAATTAGAATTGTATTGTGTCTGATTGATAATTGATATTAATAAATTAATTAGATGGAAAACATGTCTGTGGATTATTCTGTTTCTCCCACACCTCTAGCCCGGTTTACAGGTAGACAAGAAGGTTCGGATGTAAGAGGGAACCAAACGCTATCACAGAGTATGCAAATTAAATCTTGTATATAAAGATTAAACTTTCGAATTAGAGATTAGAAATAGAGAAAGAGATTAGACTGCTACGACTAGCAGTAATTGATTAAACGTGAAGTAAGGTGTGGATACTTGGTAGCTGAAAATTGTAATATTAAAGTTGACGATTTGTCAAATATAAATTATATTAAATTAGATTAGGTCGCTAAGAGAATTAGAAGGTATTGCTTGGAAGTAAGTGATCTGTTTATGTAATCTTCTCGTATCTCGTCGGCCTCGCTATTGTAATTCATATTTAGAATTTGGGTGCATCTCTAGACTTGGTTAATAGATTTTGCGTTGTTGTTGATATTGAAAATAAATTGAAATTATTTTGGAATATGTGGCTAGTCTTCCTTCCGACCTCCCCACACTGAGGGAAAAGATAGCTCTTCCCTCTCAATCTAATCTAGGATAGCTAAATTTTTCAACGAAGCTTTTACAGTCTGTAAAAAAAAAAGAAAGAAAGAAAGAAATCCTAATATTAAATGAGAGACCTTCGCGGACCCCTAGAAAAACGCCGGGGATCCCTGGGGGTTCACGAACCACAGTTTAAGAGCCGTTGCTCTAAAGCAACAAGCCCATTGATGGCATAGCGAATGCTTATCATTTTACTATCATGAAGAAAAAAAACAGCATTTATCAAAAATAAAATCGAAGCTAAGTCACTAAAGGAGCAAAAAAAGTCTTTTAAAAAAACCTTTATTTCAATAAAATCTCTCCCCTCCCTCCCAAAAAAGAAATGTTAGTTATCGCATGGCTAAACAAACGTGACAAATCTTAATCACATACACCTCAATACTCGATAGGTAAAGAGAATTGTAAAACCGGAAAGGAAACCCAGTACTGCCGCTAATGACCTTTCTTAAGATCTTTTTCTTCGAAAATCGGCCGCAAACTTGGCTTCGAGCCAAAAAAGGAACAAAGACGAACATCTTTTTTTATCCCCTTTTTTTCTTTCCCTATTTTATTTTATAAATCCCGGAAAAAAAGAACTCGGAAGTGAAAGTTTTCTTGGGGTGGTATCGATAGGGTGAAAAATCATACAGGGAAACTTCACTCTTTTCAGTCTCCCGCCAAGTATTCTTCCATAGAACTTCCAGAAAAGTATGAAAGAATTATCCAGATTTATTGGAAAGAAAATGTGAGTTACGTTAGAGAAGAAGGTTAAATTAGCCTTCTGGGGAATTATAGGGGGAACAGACAAATTTAACCAGTTAACTGTGATTGACGAGTATACTCGTTATGGAGAAGTTGAAGGGTTTTTGAAATTGACGCTTAAACTCGTCATGCGAAAAAAAGTGACCATGGAATACTTAAATTTCTGAGAAAAACAAAACATATTCTCAAATTTCAAGATGTTCACAGTATTTCGAGGCAATGCCGGAGAAAAACAAATAAATAAATTAAAAAATATGAAAAATTTAGGATGAACCCATGCGTTTCCGTATGCACTGCCTGTAACTGCGTATAAGTTCGCATAACAAATTTATTTATGTACTATAATGTTTTTCAGATGTTAGCCTAAAAGTGGCAAAAGTAAAAGTCGAAAAGTTGGTTTATAATTGGGTCCCTTCAGGTATGGCCAGCCATGGAACAAATGCATAACGTTGACCAGGTGCTGAACCCATTGATAGTAGCTGGCCCTAAGTAACCTAGCTATCGAGTGTTGTAAATGCCAATAATTTAATGTTAGAACCATATGCTGACAGAGAAATGGACTAATGCCGTGCTGCCTAAAAAATCGGTATTTTAAAGGGGTGGGAAAAGTAAAAATGTTTTCTGGTAAGAGAAAGGACTATGATCAATCCCATAGCTCCTACTCAAGAACTTCCATAACGTCAAGTTAGGTAAAAAATATTTTGTCAGTAAAGAAAGAAGTAAACCAGCGTATGTGTTTAGGTCTCTCAATCGGAAAATTTTGACAGTCACTAAAATTTCCTAAAAATTTACGGTCAGAAGGAGCTTTAGCTCAGGAACCCTCGACCAAGCTAAATTATTTTATAGCCCCGTACACAGAACTCCGTACAATAAGCATTAGCAATAAAATTGGGAATTTCATAAAATAAGCCCATCTTTTTTTATCCAATATTTTAACAGTGACACTTACTCTGTTCGTTTATCGTGACACTCATAATAGCGTGCTCTTATACAGGAGAGCCACAGTTAACTGGTTAAAATCAAAAGATTTGTGAAATAAGTAAGTCTTTAAAATTCTTAAATGTGATTGCATAACCATGAACTAATTAAAAAGGTTTTTTCACTGTCTTGTACGAAGGAAATTTAGACAGGAAAGAGAGCAGAGCGTTATTAGACTTCACAGGTGTAGATGCGTCATGAGTGTAACCTATCACGTAAGATTTGAATAGGACAGGAAATTTCTTTCTTATCTCGTTTTACTCTACACAACGCAGGAAACATTTTAATATTTTAAGGAGAGAGATTATGTCACATCTGATAACGGACTGCCCATCTGTACAACTGAAGTTGAGGAAATTAGTGAGAGCCAATGAATAGTAACTTTGATGCAGAAATTGATAACGAAACTCCTATCAAAACTGTTACATTTTCTACTTCTTTACATTGTTTGGAGACTGAAAACATACCTCATGCAGTAGAGTGTAAATGACACAGTATTTACTTATCTGCATTAAGTTAAAAAAAAAAATCTTACCAGTCAGTAATCAAAGTTTTTCAAACATGTATTAGTTAGAATTTCAAAATTTAAAATTAACCTGGAGCGTAATAGTTTACTAATAGTGTTTCTAACTAGCGATATTTTTTGTGTAGTTGCTTATAGTATTTCCAAAAAGCAAGAAAAAAAATTGTATTTTGTTGGATCTCAATATTACGAATAAATTCGAGTTAACGAACAAAATGTTCGGCACCGATGAATTCGTTAACTCGGGGTTCCATTGCATTTAGTGAGTGACTATCTTATAATCCCCCCATAATTTTTCTACTTTTCCAATTGGATAAAAATAAAATTCTTTTCATTCAAACGTCATGATTAATATTCTATTCTCTCTCGGAAAACTTATCTAACCGGCAGACACGCGAATCGGAAATGTCTACATTATAAAAGTTTTTTTGCGAAACATCAGACAATAATTATTCCATTACGAGTTTTGCATTCCAAGTCATTCGCAACGCTAAACGAAATACGTGTATTCAGTACACGTATACGATGGAATTTCTGAAATTTTGATGTATTCCACGTATTTTGGCACGCTCTACTGGAATGATCGTCGCGTTTTGTGGATAATATTCAATTTCTCACCCTTTTTTTTTTCCCTATAAAACTAGTTTTTCTTTCTTTTTTAGAGACTGCAAATATATGAATACGAACAATGGAATTTTTTGGTGCACGAATTTGGAAGATAAAATAAAACAGGTATAGAATATGTTTCATGTCTTTCATATTCCCCCTTCCCCTAAAAATAACACATTCACTGGCCAGTTTAAAATTAAATTCAGACTTTTCCGTTATCAAGACCGCACCAATCAGAAATCAATGCAAACACGCCAAAGAAGGCTACCAACTGCGCCAAGCGCATTGATTGTATAATAACGACGCCCTTTTTAAAGATACATGTGTGGCAGCGATAACCGAATGATCATGGTAACCAACTCGTGGTCGGCGTTGACGAATTACTGGTTACTACTGTCACTAAAGACCCGAAACATAGAGGGACTGATGCAAATTAAATCTGCCGAAGCTCAAAGTACTCATTTGGCGTAGTGTGGAAGTTAGGATCCAGTGTGTGTCCCAGCTCAATTGTTTTCCTCGACATTTGACCATAGTTCAGAATTAAAAGATTCATCGCCAATAGCCATCGAGACGCTTCAGATTCCGACGAAAATTCAAATCAAATCAATTGAAGAAACACGAGTTCTATTGCGAAAATATTCAAAAGGATTGAGCTAACCCTAAAGTAGGAGTGTTCAACCTTTCACGCTTGAGGGCCAATAAATAAATTTACATTGATCTGCGGACATACGAATGTCTAAAAATATTGTAGTCAGGAAATTTACATTTAAAAAAGGGAGGTTTTTGCTTTGCAAGTTAAAGAAATATAATGGAAAAGTTATATGGAAGTCGAATTAAAATACTTTGCGAACCTGTATAAGATGAACAGTCCCCCTTTTGTCAGAAAATTTCTGAGATTTTTTACGAATAGTAAAAATTTTTTATATTCAAAATTATTTAAAATAGAGTGAAATTTTTAAAAAGTTCGTCATTCTCGGAAAATTTTATCACAAATGGATATCAAACATATCAGTGAAATGTTTTAAATATCAAGAAAAACAGAAAAAAGGTGTTTTTTGTGACAAAAAGCAGACAAAGCAATTTTTTTAAGCTGCCTCAAATTCAAATGGTCACTAAAATGCTTTCAGCGGGCCATTCTTGGGCTACGGGCCTTGGGTTGAAGGTCGCTATCCTAAAGGATTTAAGAGCTACAAACCGACCCCGATCTCAGCCTTTATTCAACAAGGATCTTTTTGACAGAAGGCAAGTTTCAACAGAACTTGTATAAACAGGAACTACATAGCTTCAAAGTACAAAGCAAAAATCGATTATAAAAATATAGAGTAAACAAAATATTCAAATTTGCTTCCAAAGACTCTTTTTTTATGCGCTTCCTTTTTATGTATTTTTCATGCGATATATATATAAAAAAAGTGTCCAACAAATACGTGTTATAAATAAAAAACTTTCTTATACCTTTTATTTTATACATGCAGGACTTCAACTTTGGAACAGAATGGAAAGTCATTACATCTTTAAATCTTTACCAATTTTGAAAGCTCTTTAAAATTTCAGGGGGAGCTTGGATCTTGCATAGCGATTAGCCAACAAACGGTCGTCAGTAAAACTTATCCCCAACAGCATTGTATCACAAAAAAATGTCAACTCGGAAGGAGATATGAAGTTAAAGTAACGAAAGTAATTTTTAACCAATTCATAAATAAAATCCACGTTCTTGACTATAAAGATACTACTTTTTCTATGCACATTTTACAATTTTCTTACGTTTAATATTTAATGTAAATAAATAAAACATATATAAAAATGTTCCTGTGAGTAAATTAAATTTTTCTTTGTTTGGAAAACCAATTTCTAGGTACATAATGAGATTTTAATTTACATGTTTTCTATATGGTATTTTTTTATGCGTTCCTTTTTTTTAAAGTATAAAAAATTTAATGTATTTGCAAACAATGCATTATGCATACTTCAAATAGCAGAAATACCAGCCAGTCTGGCAAATAACAAAAATCTGGCCAGCTAGCTACCGCCGAAGCTAGCTAGCCAGAGATGGATCTGATATAGGCGAAGATTTATATGCAGGACGATTTTTCATTCATTGGATCGAGCTGGTTTGTAAGCAGACAAGCGTATTAAACGCATTCAGCTGCAACCACGTCTTCGTCGAGAAAGATTATGCTGATATACGCCAGGATCAGCAACAGTAGTCCAGATTCAAGCCCTCTATTCACTACGAGTAAGTGAATGTTAAAGTCTCACTGAGAAGCAACACAAGAATTGTTGTAGACCACGGTAAGAATTGTATTCTTAACCACGGTCAACTGACAGAGATGGCATCTCAGCAGACACTACCTCTCCTAACTACTACACCATGCCAACGGGATTACTTTGAGACTCGACATATTTAACATGCATCAGCGGCAAAACATAATTCTGGACACCAATTGCTATAGAAAGAGATGGAATAACCCATTACCTGACAACGTAATATTCTTCTTCTTTATCGGAATGGCCGAGGGGTGATGGTATAGGAATATATTATGGATAATGGTAGAACATTTTTACTCCCATGCGGTATATGATTAGTGACGCTTGTGACGGATCTATACGCTTCATTTTTCCATTAATCCTCTTGGGGAAACTTTGGGGCTAGCATTCACATTAATTCACAACCTTTCAAGAAGAAACCATGATATTCAAATTAGTTTGACTATATAAAGTCTAGGTTTTGTAGATGTAAGATAGAAGGAGCCAGGGAGCTGCTGCGGTGTTACGTAAGTGTGAATATTAGAATATTTCATTCACAAACATAGAGCGAGTCAAGGAAGTAATTGCTAAGAGATTAAATTATTAGATAAATGAAGATATTCTAAGATAGATTAAATTAGAATTAGTTATCGGTTCATTAGCGCTTGTTCTCCTTATCTAGTTCACGTAGTCGGGTTTACTTAGAGTTAGTCATTGAGATTAGAGATAACTCGCTTTATATATCACTCCTAGGGTTTCCTTTTGTAGTTTCACTTGTGGTTGTTTAAGTGTGTTTGAAGAGAAATAAAACTAATTGTTATTATGGAAGTTGCTGGTGATGCTTTGTTTCTTCCCCACACCTTTATCCAGGCAAGACAGAGAGAGGTGCCGAATACGCCGACACCCCCCACATGCTGGCTGCTGTGCCGTTGGGCCAGAGTTCAAATCTCGGATAGGGCATAGATGGTTGTAAATGTATAGTGCCTTCGCGGCATAGGGCACTCTAAACATTCGTGGAGTCGCAAGTCTTCTCGAGAGGTTGGTGTAAAGAAAGAGGTAGGAGGATGTTATCCCTCAAAATTGGGGCGAAACCAAGCCAAATCGTACTGTCACCTGTATCGTGCTCAAAGTTGGGAAAAAACAACAGATGTAAAGATAGCAACTTGCCACGATTAATTTCGTGGGCTTCGACCTGACACCGTCGATAACATAGTATCAGAATCAATAACATTTACGAAGCATAGAAACTAAATAAGCATTTTAATGGGTCAAGCAATTTTGGAAAATATCCAAAAATTTAAGTCTTCTCATATTAATTTCCCCCCGTCTTTTTCATAAATATTTAATGCCTATATTTCTTTTATTTAAAAAAAAAAACTTTCAAAACACAATTAATTTTAAGATGCATTTTGAATATTCAAAAAAATATATATATAATCAAAATAAAGAGTCAAAAAAGTACAAAGAGCAAGTTGACAGAAAAACATCCCATTTGAATAATTTGTGTTGCAAATTATAAATAACTTGAGAGTATTTCTTTCCGAACACAAATCTATTTTAGCGTGTCTCGTGCCGAGAGGTGATTTTTTTTGTCTCCCTTTCGACGATTTGATTTCTCCATTAAATCTCTTACTTAGAACAACAACTTCTCCAAGAACAAATCTGGCTACATGTATTCGATAAATGTGCTCGCTCCATCATGGAGAGAAACGGAGAGCACAGCTGTTTATTATGGCTCCCAAACAGTAAAACCTGTAATCTGTTATTTCACATTTCGTTGCCCTCTCTCTCTTTTTTTTTTTTTTAGAGATTTGCTAAGAAAGATAAAGGGTTGAATTCTGGGAAAAAAATGTCTATTGAACCGACGAGGAAAGGGAGAAAGGACATCAGTTCGTGCACTCAACTATTTCCAACATGTCTCTATTGAGAGTGAATTTTGTGAAACACATTAAATGTTTATTTGCCTAAAATTTAAATTAAAAAAATTATATATTGCTAGCATTTACTTTGAACGGGGAAGCCAAAAGTCCGTAAAAATTTTAAAATTCATAAAAAAAAAAAAGGAAAGAAATGACGATCAAGAGGTGCGGTTTGCAAGAAAGGGCTCACAATTTTTTAGAGACAAAAACATTTTTGGTTAGAAATATCAACGGTAGAGGGCACTGACAATCCGAAACACAATGTACAGGTCAACAATACGATATGTTCAATTATTCTTGCAATAACAAACCTGACCTCCAGAACCTTTCCTAACACAACTAAGGTGGTTCACACGATAAGCTGAATGCAGCACATCAGAATGAGCTGCAAAACCCTCACGACAGATAAAATCTTTGAGGTCGTACATGCAGTAAAATGATATACGAGTGATTTCAAATAGCACTACAAACGGAAGTCGATCGGCTTAGCGATCTTTCAACCTCGACCACTTGCTCTGTCCTCACCAAACGGAATCATTAGGAATCGTTTTGCTCGATAGGTATAGTATGGAGGTACACCATTCTACATGAAGCTTATCACAGATAACACACCTCTTTGATTTGACGCGGACACGACTAAAAACATTTTTGCTAATAAAAAATTCCGGCTTCCTTATGAGCCCTTTCTTGTATTAACTGCACCTTCTTTATCATCATTTCTTCCTTTTTTATGACCCCTTCTTTTATCAAAACATTGCTCAATGCTAATCCAAAAACTATATCGGGTGACCGAATGAATAAGTTTTTTTTAAATCGTTCTACTCAGCTACTCGAGGGCTTTTGGCGACTGACCTCGTCATTTTGAACCACCATCAAACTTGAGCTGGAAACTCCCTCACCATACCAACGGAAGGACGTTTGAGCCTCGACATATTTAACATGCACAAATCCCCTCCCCTACACGGTGGGTCTTTGGAGGTATTACAATCGAATTAATGACACGCCGGCCACGAGTCCGTTACCTTGATCAGGATACTATCAAAGCTACCGCAGCCACATCGGGAGTCCGAAAAGTATGAGTAAGTACACTTTCAAATTTTAATTACAAATTAAATAAAGATATTCACTTATGGTTTTTTATGTTCCAAAAGAAGATATTTAAGTTTTTTTACAACGTTTTAAAGCACAATCTCAGTAGTACACACAAGGTGAGGGTGCTCCAAATCACTTGATTATTTTAGATTGATTATAATCCTATGCATATAGTACGTAAAATTTAATTAAGTATTTGTTTTTAAAAATTAATTTTATTAAGTAATGCTATAATTATTCAATAAATAATTTTTTACTGTTTTTTGTTCCCGAAAATCGACAAAATGAAAAGAATATGTTGGACGGCGTATTGGAGTATGATACGAGAATGGTGAACTTTTGACCCTGGACCCCCTTCGAAAAATTCTTGTGTTCACCACTGCACAATTTCAACGTACGCATCAAGAGTCGAGCGCAATACCTGAAGTCTATGCGAGTAACAACATCCAAGCTCCTGCTAGGGTGGTCAGATTTTCTTTTTGACAATACGCTACCTATGGTCATAAACCTTTCATGTCACTTATAAATTGTGGATCTTAAAGGTGGACTTAGTTTTAAAATGGTCCGAAATTTACGCTGTACATATGTGGCAGATTTAAATTCGATAAACTACGCTACAACTTGCGCTAGTTCTTGCAGTGAAGACCTTTTGAAATGAGAATGTTGGAAAACATGGAATATAAAAATCATAATCGAAAATTTGTGATTGTCTATTTTTAATTCAATTTTCAATGTAAAGGCACACTTAACTTTTTTTACTAAAATATACAGAGAGCAATCAAATGTATCTCGCCGCATAATATAAGGTTCAAAAACAAAAAATATTATGTTACTATATTAGTAGAATAAGAATGAAGTATATTTAAATATAATTTCGAATGAAACGTATTAAAGAACGTATTATTAGAAGAACAAAGAGTTTTTCTTTCTACAAGCGGAAAATTATTAATTCAAAGCTCAGCCAGATTGGCGACATAAACTGTCTCGTCTTATAACTCCCAGAAAAGAAAGAAAAAGTTGCACAATTTTTATTACTGTTCAAGATACTTTTTTTACGGGAGAAACATCTTATTTAATCTGATATTCCACACAAGAAAAGGGGAAAAAATCAATTTCGCGTAACGTTTGGATCAAGAGAAGATCACGCAATTTCGTAATTCTAATAGAATATGTCAGAAATGTAAAACATTGGATTCAAACGCTAACACTTATTTTTCTTTCTTTGGTTTTAGGATAAAACTTGTAATATAAATTATTTAAGTACTATGGAAACTTTATGTTAATATAGAAAAATATATTTAAAAAAATAATTATGAGAAAAAAAAATCATTGAAAATTACTGTGAAAGGAGTTCATAAAATCTTTTATTCATCGATTTGTTATTATTAACCACTTAAGATACGCGATCGAGTTAATTCGATCGCGCTAAACAGGCCAAACTGTGCACACTCAAGATAATTTGAGCGGAGTCATATTTTAAGCTGCTGTAATTTTCACACACTGGAATATAAGCAATCGCTGTCTGCACTCGTGAGACTGACTGCGAAACATCGTCGTGATTTCGTAAATAAAGATAAAGTTTATTCAGGGTGGAGCTATTAAAAGTAGCCCGGATGAGTGGATAAATATTATAAAAAAGTATTCTTTCAATTGCTAGAATTTAGCATTTGGATCGCATATGCTTTGGAGTTAGAGAAAAAATTTCAGAAGCAAATTAGTAAAAAGATCTATATCAAGTTATCATAGTGATATAAATATAAGAAAGTCGGAAATAGTACAAAATCTGGAATTCGACGACTATCTAACGGAAAGTCGCGTTTTCCACCAACATCAAAAAGAAGAAGCTCCTACAAGATCCTGCGATGTGTATTGCTTTAAAAGAGATAGCAAAGGGAAAAGGAGGAAAGAGATACGTTACATGTGTAATAATGGCAATGTTGGGCTATCTGCTGCACCTTGCTTTCAAATATATCACGCAAAAGACAATCTTTGACAAAATTAATATTATTACTAGAATTATTTCTGTTGAAAGGTACAAATAAATCTTTTTACTCGTCAAAATATGTTTTTTTCTCGAAACAGCAATTCGAAAAGGTAATAAAAGTGGATGTAAATGCAAGATTGCAATATACGTCTCCTACTTGCAATATGGATCGAAATCTAAAATTAAAATTAAAATTCTGGCTGACTTTGTTTTGTTTTTTAATTTTTAACCAAAACTAAATTTTAAAAAATGTTAATTTCTTAAATTAAAAAAAAAAACATTTTTTCTCAAAATAAGTATTTGTTAAGAAGTTAACACGGAATCTCTATATTAGGACAATTTGTTATGCACCTCGAAATAAGGAAAAAATTCATATATCAGAAAAAAATTCTAAAATCTGAACAAGCAATTAATAAAATTTAAGATAAAATTAAAAAATGATATAAAATAATCACGTCGAACAAAAATTGTTCCTAAAAAATACAAGTTAAAGGCGGCTTCTCACTATAAAATCGATTAAATTCACGATGATAGAACAATACATCACAAAAAAGAACAAATAGCACAAAAAACTACATTTCAACTGTTTTCGGAAAGCTGAATTCACAAACAAGCATATTTCGGAACAATTCAAAACCAATGCTTCCCCCCCCCCTTTAGAATAGTGAAAAGCCACTAATTCAGGTAAAAAAAACCAAACAAGAACTTTTCTTGATACTTACGTACCGCACTTCTCAATCACACCAACTTTAAAGATAACTCAACAAATGGGCAACCCCGATTTCGCATGTGAGGTAGGCACTGGATTGGCAACCATGTGCTTCGTTTCAACTTTCTCCACGCTTGCCGTTATTCTAAGCCTAGCCGTTTGTTGAAATATAGCAAGCTCAAATACTAATAAGCGAATTGGGATTTAACGAATTCTCATATAATTAAATGCAATAATAATAACATAATTTTATTTATAATAATCATAATATATGTAATAAAATATAAAAAATTAATATTAACAAAATTAAAATTAATTATTCTTTTTCTTTTATTGATATTCATTTTTTGTTTTCTAATTATTTTTCACATGGTATTTTTGGATTACGCGTTTCATATTCCCATCAGCGTATTCAGTTTTTAGAATTCGGCGGCTTCATTTAAAGTCGTCAATATGATTACGATACTGCTAAGTAGCCTTTCCTTTTCGTAGAAAACTTAACTTAAGCTAATCAGCATGTCGAAAACGAATCCACATTTCTAAAATCTAAGCCGAAAAATTCTTAACCAACGAAACACCAATTGAGAGAATCTTTTAATTTTCCTCAGGCTTAGGAGCATCACAACTCCACAAGCTAGAGTTCAAGTGGAACTCAATGACACGCGCTGTGCATCCTTTTCCCTCCCTCCCCTTGGGGAGAAGCGTAAGGGCTCCTGGCCCAGACGCCGCCGATGCCATTAGAGCAGCAGTTAGGATTGGGATTAGTTCCGCAGTCAGCAGTAATGGGACGGAAGACAGAAATTAAAAGTGTGTAACTGTATCCGCGACTGAAAAAGGTGGTTTAAAATAATTTGCGCTGATAACACTTTCGCATTGGAGGAAATCCGAAAGGAAAAGGGGAAGGGAGTAGGGATTTTCGGAAAGAGAGGGTGGGGAGAGCATTTATTTTAAGTGCAGGTAAAGGTGCATATGAGACAGAAAAAAATAATGTGTGTTTCTGTAATATTTAGCGAGTTTTCATTGATCCGGAATCGAAGCATGAATCGATGAGTACTCCCGTTACAAAACTGAATTGATTTAAGAAAAGATTCAGTTCGATTAAGATAAGTTTCTTATTAAAGGTTACCAAAGAGTTCTTGTGAATCAATCTAGATATGGTTACGAATTTTGTGTAATTATTTTATTTTCTATTGTTATTATTTTATCTTAAAATAGTGTAAATACTTCATATCTGGATACTTAATACGATAGATAATATGCGCATCACCAATGTTTTCCAAAGATAACAGATCCCTCAAAAGGAAGAAAATAGGTCGTGTAATTCAGAGATCGTAATTTTTGTACTTATGCAACGAAGACAAGCCTCTGAGAGGCACCCATGACAATTGAGCTACCAAAACACATGTCCCGAACTCAAGACCAGAAAAATTCCAACACAGTCAAGTCAACAATAGCAAAATAATAGTTATATAGCTATTCATAAATAATGCCAATTACGGAATGCCCTTTAAGACGGATGACTGAGTGAATCTCTATTAACGTCACACAACACGGAGGTTATTGTTCGCGGACCTATTGATTTTTAACCAAGGTCAAGTGACGAGGACAACACCTGAGCTTGCATCCCTCTCGAATCTATCACACTATAAAACTTCGGGCCTCGACAGATTCATTGTGCATCCGCCATCTACACGACGAATCTTCAGTGGCAATAGGGCTCGAACTCATAACACACCGGCCAAATTTTCGTGACCAAACCAATAGGCTACCACAGACACTCTTTAAGAAGGAGCTTTTATATGAATCCCCTCGCAAGGTAAACTTTCAACAGAGCTTCTATCGAAATATTTCAAACATACAAAATATATAGAGAGAGAAATAGAGAAATACCAAAAAACTATAAACTAAGCGAAATGTTCCTAACTAACGAAACGAATGAGTGTGTAGCATCTTACGAATTAATTAAACAGTCCTCTAAATTAACCGAGGACACAATTTTAAATATAGTAATGTTTAATGCGGAAAAAAACTTGACATGTTGCGGCTTACATTCTACAAATCAAGTTGCACACTAACAATATTTACATTACAGATACTGATGTGCACAGCAGCGTCCTCGCATGACCAATATTTCGGGACACACAGGAATGGGAGAGAGCACTCACTAATTTGAAAAAATGAACGAACAGATAATCTGACAGCTATGATTACACGAAAAATTAATAGCGCATAAATTTCATTATTCTGATCCCAGTTCATATACACATGTCACAGTTCTGGCACACACCGGCATGTAATTTATGGATCCAAAATAACGTTATGTAGCTGATTCCACCATCAAAAGAGAGTTGGCAGCTTTTCATTCCAGTTTTCAACAGAGTGGAATGGAAGTGTCTCAGAGAGAGTAATGTTAATTAAGTAAACTGTACGAGTTTTATGTAAATTTCAGTGAATAAATTAAACATTATGTCTCGCCAGTGGTTGATTCTTATTTCAGTTCCTTGGCTGGAGTAAAGTACAGTGCGATTTTAGCAACTTTTTTCCAGAAAAATCACCGACAAAAATTTTTTTAGGATACATTGTTGTACTCGTGTCCATTCCAATGGACACGATTTATATGACGTCATAATCATATGATGGGAGGCTAAGCAAATAGCCCCGTGTTCCATTCGTGCTTGATTCGATTGAATATTTTGGCGGCATTTTCGGATTTGCATCTAATATCATAAAACAAAAGAAATCCTTCCATGCACACATGGTCACATCACAGAGACCTATAAGTACCTGTCATATAACTATGGAAGACACCACATACAGAAGGCTAGGAAAAGAGAATATCTGCACTTTTTGCCTAAGACGTTATCTCATCACGACGATAAACCAAAATATTTCACTAAGCTTTCTGCTGAACCCTACCTGAATTTAAAATCACTCCAGAATTTTTGGCAGATTCTGTTAAAATGATCCTTCTACCAAATAAAAATGATACTCAAGCTGCTTCAGACCTCATGATCCTCTCACAAGAACCTTTTCTCCAATTATTCTTCACTCAGGCTCCCTTCCTGCCCTACCCAGCTGGAGCTTGAATGAGGCGGGTGGCTGCATTAATGACCATATTTAAACAAAAGAAAATGAACCTGGGTGGGAAGTGTAATAATAACTTACCAAAAACTTTCCTCCTGTGCCTGGTTATGGACTTTCAAAACGGTCCACACCAGAATATCGGTTTGAATTATCCTGATTCTCCAAAAGTTTTCCAACCCTGGCTGAACTATTCCAGTGACATATAGTTTGATATAAGGTTTAAGGAGAATGAGAAGAATTTTCATGAAGATTTCCATATAAAGTTACAGATTTTAAAAATCTCCTTCCTTTTTCCTTGTGACGAATAAATGAATTTAAATTGAATCTAAGATTAATTCCTCCTTTCAGTTTCAGCTGGGTTTTTACATACAAATTAAGAGATAATTTGTTGACCAAGGAATGTGGCTTGAGAAACATCTTGTGGCAACCCACCCTCTGATCAAAAAGAAACAGACTTGGGATTCTAAAAACAGAAGCTGAAATCATCTTATGTCAAAATCTTCCCTCCCCAGAGACTGCAAACGTATTTTAGGCATTTTATGAACAAAGAATATCGATTAAATTTGTCGAAATCACAGCTGATAAGGGCATTTTTATCATTGCCCAGCTGAGTCTATTCTCCAGACCCTTCTAGCTAATCACATCTAATCAACAGCAATAAACAATGAAAAATGAAATTTAATGTCAAATGAGGTTCAGAACGATTTGACCACATGGGTCCTGGTAACCCTACCCAGGTTTACAATTGCAACCACAATTTATGGACCCCATTTATGTAAAGAAATTGCTGCCACTAAATTTAAACTGTGGGAAACTAATAAGAACTAAAACATAACTATTTTTGAATCATTGCCTCCTGCTCCTTCCAACTCCTAAGGAGGGCTTCACCTTTAAAACCTGAGGAACTCTGACCATGAAAGAAACATACCGAGACACACCAAATCTTATTGATAGGGTCAAAATTAGTTCAAAATGATATCCAGTTCTAGTCTCGCAAGCTCTGACCTTCGTAAACCTATACTGAAGGACCCCAATTCATGAGTGAATGTGCAACAGACTAATAAGTCGAATGTTCCAAAACGGAAAACAGATCAAAACAGACCGACCTCGTAACGCCCCTTGAAGGAGCTGAATCTCACAAATACGGTCTTAGAATACTGTTAACATGCCCGATCAGCCCAGGTCTTGAGTAGTCTCAGAGATATCGCAGATGAGGGTCAATGTTTTCCTTGTTTATGTGCTATAACATCCATAAAGAGATTTGTATATATATATTTGCAAAATTAAATTGTTTCTTTAAGAATAAAATTAATTGCATTTAAGTATTTTGTGTGGTTTATAGGCTTCACTTGTTTTTAAATATAACCACTGTACCTTGATTAAATTGCCTCTTTTAAATGCTGAAAATATCCTTTCACATACTGCATGGAATTAAAACATTTACACTGAATATTTGAAATCAATTTATGGCACTGTGAGAAAGGTATTCTTTCTAGAATTTAAATTAACTTGATTAGGCACAAAGAATTTGTTTCATTTCCTGCAAGAATCGATATTGAATTTTTGATTTTTCCTTCGTTTGACCACCTTGAAGTGAACAAATGAAGAGGAATTGGTTCACTGTCTTTGTTCTCAGTCTGTTTCGAACTTGTTTTGAATAATGACTGCAAAGAATGACATTAACCCATGGCACTATTAGGTAGCGCCATCTGAGGGGGAGGAGGAATTTGCCTTTATTGCAGTTTTCAGTGCTTGTTTTAAACGTTTTAAAATGTTTATAGTTATTTAACTGAGATTAGAGACTATTGTCTCGTAAAAATGATAAAATTAGTATTTTTAATAAAGAGAAGGCAAAATAATCTTCTTGTAGTCTAAACTAAAACTTTAAAGAAAGGAAAATGGGTGTGGAGTTGCTGATGTTTCTGATTAAATTTAATAAAGATTAATAAATATCTTTCACTATAAAAATTTATTTCATTTCTGAACATTTATTTATCTCTTTTTCTTGAAATTGACTATAGTACTCTATTCTACTTCATAGCTCACACTCTAGCATTTATCTTAATTGAACCTTCAACTCGTTATGAAATGCATTTGTGCCACCTGAAATTCCGAGATACATGATTATTTTGATGACAAAAACACTATGAACATCTATAAAATTGATTAAAACTAATTATTAAAGAATTTACAACATACAGAGCTGTCATAGTACTCATTTTAGTGAGACTTGAAGGACCATTCTGAAGGATCAGCCAAACTCAGTGCCAGTTCTTTCTTGATTTGAAGCTCATTCTGAGCTGAAATTTCTATACAATTTTTAGTAACACTTGTTCTGAATTTATAATTAAAATTATTTTAACTGAAAATATTTAAAGAATTAGATACAGCCACGCTATTTCATTTTAGTGATCAAGTGAAAATGTTGGCCGATTTTTCCCCTGCTCTAAACCACTGGCTGAAATGAATGGTATGGCGTGATTATTTTGGACAATTAGCATTTAGTGATTATTAATAAAATTAATTGTCTCAATGTCATTTCGTCATTTTAACATCATACTGAATCGTAATCATTTAATAAAAGTGCACTAAAATATTTTCGATTGATTCAGAAATTGACTTAATTGCCTATATTACTTGTTTCCATTTTAATTTGCTTTAAAAATGGAACAGAATCAATTACACATGAAGACGCAACAACCCTTTAATCAATCTAGAGAATTGGCTAAAACCACTTCTATCGTATACCTGAACTCAGTAAATGATGCTCATTCATATACGTCAATCACGCATGGCGAAGTGCCGAATTTTGGTCTCGCCAGGATGTACCAGGAGGCAGTTTACTGCAACCTCCTGGGAGAACCATCCAGCCTGAAAACAGAGCTAATCCATGGATTGAATTGCCAAGATAGAACCCATGGCACCTCCCTATTTCAGTATAAACGAAGTGGTGGACTCTTAAGAGGGGGCATATTATTGTTCCACTCTGGACTTGATCTACAACTTTTGTCCATAATTGGACTCTCAATGGAGCAGCATGCAACAATTGTAGAGGTTATTTGATGGATGATTGATGCCATTATAATTAACCTAAGTATGTATCGTACATAAGGTTGATATAATGGAAAAATTCTTCACCAAATTGTTCATTAAATCTGAATTAACCAAATCTAAAATTTTAATTTGTATACCACATGTGACAAAATAACAATCCTGCATGCTCAATTAATGATGAATCTACTGTTAAGTTATCTCAATAAGTTGTTATACTTATTTTCCATTTATAATCACGCCACTTAAGAATTTTTAGTGTTGGTTAATCTTCTGAGTTATTGATACTACTTTGGTTTCCTCGATCGCTATGGCACAAACTTAAGATCTGGTAAAAGAAATAACCCAAAATAATCGATATCGAAATAGTGAGGCGGCTCTGTTCGGTTGATGTCGATAAATTTGGTTAAGTTTCGGCTGGCAAACCATTACTGACGTTATTAACTTCACGATTCTATCAGATTAACAAGGTTTGATGGATGATTTGAAATCTATGAAATGACCTACTTTGCATTTTCACTGGTCGAAAATATTGTTTAGAAATGGCACTATAGGCTATAGGGCTTAGTGAGGAACAAATAAAGATTTCATTATCCTGTAGAGAAAATGATTTTAAAGCACCTGACCAATTGGGTTAATGCTAATTAAAAATATATTTGCAATGCCCTGCAAAACATGTTTAAACGCACTACCATTCAGTTGAATTAACTGCCGTTAATAGTTATTTGTCCAATTGATTTGGAATTTAATGAAGGCATCTGCAGTGGGAGTGGTTATTTATTGATTTGTTGCCCTCGACCCTTTATTGGATAAATGACCTCTAATTTGTAAAATACCTAGGTTTGTAATTTGAATTCTATCTGACAGCAAAAGATGAAACGGACATATGATGTTTTTAAAATTGATTTGCTATTTATTGTTCAGAGAGGCTTACTTTTATTTATGACTTGTCATTTGGCTATATATGTTTCAACATCCACTATGTTAGTAAGACCCTGCCAATTGCCTTCGTCATACACACTCTGCTTAATACTCTTTTATTTGAATCAGGGATTACTAGAAATTACTTGCTAAAAGTTAGGCTCATCCAAAGCAGCTATTTGACTTTTCTCTGGTCTTCGGTGATATACAACGTATTTTATCAGTTCTGCAAACATTTGTTGAATGTATTGTGGGCAGGAACTTGAAAAGACGAATAGACCCGGCAACGTTGTTTTGCCAAAATAAATTATTTCAGGGTGATTGGTGAATAAATAAAAATTAACTAACTCACAATTAGAGCGGTATAATTATGGATAAATGATGCATGAACGACAGATATTGCAAAAGTAAATAAAAGCACCAATATTCTTTTTGATTTTTGTATGGTTTTATATTTGTAATCTTGACACCAAATTGTATCCCTATCGGCAAATTATGAAGATAATGAAAAATATTTAAATCCTTTGAAAATGGAGGCCTATATTTTATATCCATCCTTTATGCTGCAACAAACCTGGATACTACCACGAATACGCTACTATAAGTGAAAACACGGTATCGTTCAGTCACAACAGACATCGTCGGTTTTGAGATCATTGATTGTCTGGCGGACGCCAATCAATTGAAATTGAACCGTTTGAACGGCGCAATGTACAACCATGATTCCTGTTAACGTCACCACAAGTCTTAATGGAATCAGAACAAAATTCTCCAGCTGGTGTTTCTACTGAATTGACATAAATAGAAGGTGACTGCCACTTCTGTATCTTGTAATGATTGAATAATTTCACACACCAACAAAGTGTCCAGTTCCATTTGGGCAAAAGTGGACCTGATACTAGAAAGGCACGGACCAAGTGATTATGAGGCGCTTTGAGTCTCACCACCCAGGCACCTTAAAATTCTAGGTGGTTCGTCAGAATGGCAGCAACGAGACTACCAGATAAACTGGCCTTTGATCTTTGAAGATGAACAACGGTTGACTGCCATATGTTTATCAATCTATTTCGTTGTGACGAAATACGCCAGCCTGGAGCATGAATCTAATGTCTGAATCACTTCAGGAACAGGCGACCAGATCCACTGATAAGTAACCGTTCAAATGTCTGTGAGCCTAATTCTTCAAGAAAATTCTTTTCCGACGTACTATCCGGCTGCCTGTTTTGGTTAAACGCATTAAAATGCAATGTCTATAGCACACTACCGATTGAATGATGGTTATCAAGATTGGCCAATGAATGCTGGTTTGACGGAATGAAATCATCTGTAAATGCCTGATGGGCTCATATGCTATAATACCACGAGTCACAAACAGGAACGATGCCTATTCATATTCCCGACCACCTTGCTGACTTTATCAACTGTACTTCAGTTTTGTGATTTTACACAACTGCGCCATATCTGACGCATTCCTGCCATCCCTGGATTCACCACTGGTTCCTGAGCTCTCAGTGTGTAGATTAGAATGACGACCAAATCGACTTTTGCAAGTCTGCCACATTAATGTACAAAACATAAACAGATCAAATTGAAATATTTAATGAAAACAGTATACCATAATGACTGTTGTTTTGTATTATTTTGCTACCTTTCAATATAAAATACGTATTTTTCTCTCATTGAAAACATCTTAAAATTTTATTTACCATATTATAGTTAATAATCATGTTTAATAATAAATAAAATTAATAAAGGAAGCACAAGGAACTCAAATTGAAAATATAAATTGTTTTACAGAAACACAATAGTTGTTGCTATGAGAGTCTGTGATACTTGTTGAAAACTTTTGATTTATATGAGACTGAACTAAATTGAAAGGAGTAGTTCCATCTCCAGAAATTAAACAAAGAATTATAGCACCATAACTGATGATACAAATAAATTAAGTGGGAATAATCCTAACTGATTCCGTGCTGAAGACTAAAGCTCTTCACTGAACAAAGCTCAATGAAATATATTATTTACAACTTCCTAAATGACAGCATGGCTTGACCTTCCTGGTTAATTTTTCTCTGGGTTTTCTTTTCTCCATGAGTATTTTCTCTGGCGCGAAACCATCTTCACGCTGCTTAAACAATGTGGGGTTTTAATATGTTTTACTAATATCTCTGAACTTAATTGCAGTATCGGAAATTGAAAAATAGTTTATGTCCTTTTCTCTAGACTCCACTGGAATATAATGTAATAAAATTTTAAGGTTTAATGCAGCTGCTCGGAGGAGTTCGGTTACAAACACTCAAAGACAGAGAATTATATGTGAAAAGTGATTTATATACAAATATTGCATTTTTAGTTTTATCATAAAATACCAAAGGGTTTGTTCCGAAATTTTTCTTGTACCAGGTCTCATTCTTGTATGAATCTAATTTTGAATATATTCTAATCTGTCTAGTAAGTCTAATTTAACCTGCTGACATCTAATCAACATTTAAACAACTTTTAATAATTTATACAAAGCAGTATACGCAATGATGAAATAGATATACCAACAAGCAATTAATTTAAGACAAGACATCTGCATGCAGTAATGCACAGTCTAAAAGTTTTCTTTAAAGGTTGTGAATTTTATTATTTTCTATGTATATCGTTTATTATGTTTCTATTTGTAAGAAAATAAATTTTCGCTTTATTAAGTATAAAACATAATTAATAAATTTAATGGTAAAATACCATCAATTTTTCATCCATCTCCTCAACCCATTATTTATCGAGAGATAACCTCGTTTAATGATGTTTATATTACGCCTACTTGAATGTATATCTATGTTGTTAAATCTTTTACTATATGGAGTTTCAAACGATGAATATTTTTACAATGGGGTCAGATTCATCATCAGAGAGCTAAAGGATTGTTTGGTTGACTATCAGTAAACAATAACAGCTAATCTTGTCATAATTTGTGCGCTAACTTGTCTCATTAGCACATTATTTTATATTCTTTTAAAATTTTTAAGACTAAACATTTTAATACATTTCTAGCTTTTCGTATAGTTTACTACAAAGAGGGTTTTATTTGCAATAGATTTGATGTTTAGTTTTACTTTTGTTCTTGACCTGTAACTGTGTTTTGTATATACTTTAGGCTTAGTAATTAGTTTGTCAGCCACAGTTTCAAAATATGGATCATTCAATTGAACAAAATCCTGTACTAAAAATTAGCACGAAGTGTAGAACAGGGGGAGAATATGATGTTAATTTTGGCTACTGAATCAGCAAACAACTGAATTTAGCGATAGGTGTTCAAGAATTTACAATTCGTACTTTGCTATAAAATAAAGATATTAATGAAATTAAAAAGATGAGGCAATCTATGAGTACGCATAAAATATATGATGAATTTTGCTATGGAAAGAAAGAT